>OU015496.1:72195740-72203240 GCA_907164885.2 Dolomedes plantarius
CGAGAAATTCTCCTTAGAGAAGCATTAATCTTCCTGAAACGGAGTTTGACAACGTCTGCACATTTCCTGGTCTGTATAAAGATAAGATACGGAAGTGGAGTAAGTTTTATCTGTGGGAAAAGATACCCTCGTATGTGTTTATTCCCACGATTTTGTGTAGTGCATACAAATAAAGCAATATCCGTTTCTTCTATAAAGACTAGTAAACAAATATAACTGAATACAGATATTAAATAAAGTACATTTTCAATATTTTATATTTGTCATTACTGTCGCTCATCGATGACACGATATCTAACTATTATGTAGTTCCTTATTATGTATTTTTACATTATCAACATTATCACCATATCTTAATAATTTAAACTTCTTAACTATTTGAACAAACCTCAAAATTCAGCGTAATATGCTACATTCTGTATTAAATGTAGGTTTCTATTAAATGTTCTTCTGCAACGAAATATCTTTTCACTTACTGACTATGGATATGTATAAAACTAACTTTCAATTAATTCCCGCATAATTTCATGTTAATTCCCGCATAACTTTTCCCCTAAATAATTACCCTAATCAGCAGTCATCAAACATAAACCCGTGGTAAAGAAAGACTATTAAATTACATCTATGAGCTTTATTAACTGGCATTACTTAAATATCACTCCAATACGGGCCAAGTTTCATCTCCCAGCTCACGACGCGTGACCCACGTCCAGCGGCAGACAACTCTAATCTATATCTGCTAAAATCCTTTGTTTTAAACTCCCCAGAATCTACCAGACCACTGTGATGATGTCTGCGCCGAAGATTAGCCTGGGGCGTGGTCTACCCGTCAATCAGGTTTGGTTCTATTTTTATCTCCATGCGGGAATTCCCTTCTTTGAATTTAGAATAATTGGCGCTTTTCGTTCTATGCAATATAAAAAATAGTAGCGTTTAACGCCACAAATTAATCTACCCTGAAGCACCCTTTAATTATCTTAACTATTTTCCTCTCTCTAATTAATGCTTAACACACACACACACACACACACACACACACACACACACACATATACATATATATATATATGTGTGTGTGTGTGTGTGTGTGTAAATGCGTGTGGGTTGACCACCGTTGATTAAATTTTTGGAATCTGTTCAAAACATAAATTCCAAAGAAGTTCCAATGCATTTTAATTTAAGTAATACTTTAATAAGTTTTGCTTTAGTGTTCAGTGTATTATTCTATATACATTTCTTCGCTCTATTCCAGACGATTTTATCTCAGCAACTATGGTAATTCTAACTCTTTTCGGTTTTCGCTAAGCTCATCGTTTGTTCTATGTGTTGAACAATGAAACAATCTCCAATAGAAATGATCTTATTGTAGTAGAATATAGACGAATATAATACCTATCTTTTTTTCAAAATTTTGCTCAATAAACATTTGTGCATGATTCTAGAGTAATCGGGATCACTCCGAAGCAATATTTCTCAAAAAGAGCCGATGTACCCTTTCTACTAGAGCTTGTAAATTGTTTTGAGTCGTGCGCTTTTTCATGAAATGTTTCGATAAATTTTCCTTAGAGAAGCATTAATCTTCCTGAAGAGTTTAGCAACGTCTGCACATTTCCTGGTCTGTATATAGATAAGGTACAGAAGTGAAGCAAGTTTTATCCGTGGGAAAAGAGAAACCCTTGTGTGTTTATTCCCAATGTTTTCTTTGACGCACAAATATAATTTATATACATCTATTTCGAAACAAATAAACAATGTAGAAATGAAACCTTAATATACTCTTTCTATAATGTATGTTTGTTATTACTGTAACTTCTTTATAACATGATATCTTGCTTATAATTAGCTACTTACTTTATTTATCTTCAACATTTTTTTTTTACATTATCAACATTCATCTTTGAAATCATCATAGTAAAAAGAGAACAAAAGAGCTATGTTCAATCGTTTTTACAAATGTCGTTCAAAAATTATTAGATTATTCCTTTATTGCTCCACATTCACATTATTATCAATGTTTATCTTTGAAAACAAATTAGTAAAACAGAATGAAAGAGCGCTGTTGAAAATTTTTAGATATGCCTTTCAAAAATTGCCACATAGTAGCCTTGCCATCCTTCCTTTATAACATAATACTCTTAATTAGTGCCTTACTTTATTTATTTTTGACTTTTTTTTACATTATATTTATCTTTCTGTTTCCCTTAATGGAGTTTATCAGATTAATGAATTTTCTACACATGTTTCGATTTTCAATGCTACAATAGCTCTAAGTAACTTTCAAATTAATGAAAATATTCCCTCTTACTTAAGGCCTTGATTAAAATATGTGAGCTGATCTTTGTTAAGAAGGAATATATCTGGTAATGGTAAAATTGTTTAGTACCAACCTTAAAAACAAGGAAATCTATTTTCAATTACGAATCAGCAAGTCATAGTTTAAGGAAAACGAAACTGATAAATTTAAAAGTACACAATCATTAGATAAATCTTCGTATGTATTCAACCAAACTGATTTTTTGGAAGCATATATATATATATATATATATATATATATATATATATATATATATATATATATATATATATATATATATATATATATAATATAAACAATAGAAATAAACAAAAATTAAAATTCAAGCATAGACTGCTAAAACATTTTAACATAAAACATATCCTGCAAAGAAAACATTATTCTAAATAAAATTAAGGTTACCGAAAATAACTTTATTATAAATAATAACCAGGATGTTCTACATTTTTTAAAAAGTAAGAATATAGATAGCATATACACGTTTGATTTTGAAAACCTGTTTACCAGTATTCCGCATGATAATTTAATGATTATCTGTTCATAAATTTATGATTCTTATTTAGATAGTACTTTAATCTTAAAATGTGACTGGATTGATTTATGTAAATTTAATATTTTTGAAAACTACCCCTTTAATGGCTTATGTTTCTTTAAACAGATAAAGGGTATACCTATGGGAAATAGCTATTCTAGTGCATTTGCCAACCTATTCTTACATTTTTACGCAACTAAATTTCTTAACTCAAATAATGTTACCGGATTTAGATATATTGATGACCTCATAATTTTTAACTGCAACGATTTGGAATTTCTTAATCAAATCTACCCAAAGGAACTAACTTTAAACCGGACTAGCGATAATAATCTTTGTGCGACTTACCTGGATTTAAAAATTCAAATTCAAAATAGAGACATAAAAATAGGGATATATGATAAAAGGTTAGATTTTAACTTCGAGGTTATTAAGTTTACCAATTTCCATAGCAACTTAAACTATACAATTTATTATAATATTTTTTACTCACAACTTTACAGAATAAAAAACATATGTAACAACGCTGGGGATTTTTTGGAGGCATGTAGCAATTTCGAGGAAAACTTAAGATAAAGTGATTTCCCTAAAAGTTTCGGCAATTTAAAAGTTTAAAAAAAATGGCATTTAGACTCAGGAATTTTTAAAGATGTTTAGAATAGTCTTTGTGTTTTCATTTGGTTAAGCTGTAATGGGGGGGGTGCTATTGTAATGTTACAATGACGTAACTTTTAGGATAGAATTGGCTGCTGTTTCGACATAACCGTCACTTACGGAATTGGGGTGTGTACGCATCTTTTACTTTGCATTAGGATTATTTGTGTGCTTGCATGTAAAGTGCGTTGAGCCCATACTGTAAGTTGTGTTTGTCTTTTCATTTTCTTTTTGACTTATTGCTTCCTTGGGGGACTCGGGGCCTTGTGATGTCATTTAGGCTTACCTGCATCCTATTCAGAAAGTTCCCCTGGAGGTAACTGATATGGTTAGGATCCGTGATGACGAGACCTGTCGGTTACCTCTGTTATTTTATGGTTCAGTTCCGGCACTTATACAGAATCTTGCCGTTGGTACGTGGATGCCCAGAGTGCTTGATTTCTGTTTGTTTCTTGTCTATATTCGTATTATTTTTATCTATCTTTGTTGGATTATTTATATATATATACATATATATATGTGGGAGCGAGTTACTTTTAGCCGCTAGAGGGCCCTCCCACCACTTCCTGTTTGAAGACGAAATACGAGAGTTGGAAGTACGCTCTTGCGGAGGAGAGATCGCTTTGCTCGAGTAGGAGCTAAGAAACCTAATTTCATTATATATGTTTAAGTGTCTTGTGTCTTGTGTCTTGTGATAAAATAAACCCTGTGAGTGTGTATGAAGTCGTCGTTCCTCAGTTCCAGTACACCCCACAGGAAATTTGGGGGCCCGAGCCGGATGGACTAACACGGCATCTTTGAAAGCAAAAGTAAGGTACAATTTTTGTGAACATTATGAGCATGCTTAGTAATTAAAAAAAAAACAAGAATTGAGGTTAGTCGCTGAAGAGCTTGGCCAGACGGTGCCAGCTGAAGCGAAAGTAGTAGAAATCAAAACCTTCATTGAAAGTTCTGACATTTTCAAAATCGACCCTGAATTTGTGCGCGGTACTATAAAATCGATCGTGGAGGATGAAAAAGCTAAAACCGCTGCGGAGCAGTCACAAATTGAACTTGAAAAGATAAAATTAGCCCGACTAGACAAGGAGATTGAGCTTCAAAAACTAAAACTACAGTCACCTAGTACGAGTGAAATATCAGATCATTCTGTGCTTAGAGAGTCTGAACCAGAATCGGATAATGTAGAGATTTTGATTAGAAGTGTCAGAACATTAACAATAGCTGTCCCTGAGAAACCAGAAGCTCTGCATTTGTATTTGAAATCACTAGAAAAAGCTTTTAGTACCAAAAACGTTCCCGTTAAGTTGAAATCAGAATTATTAATTAATCTATTGGGATAAAAGGGTAATAATGTTCTAGCTTACGCTACGGAACAAGAAATTGCTGATTATGATAAATTAAAATCATTAATTTTAAAAGAATTTCAACCAACGCCACGCGATTGTTTAAGTAATTTTAAAAATGCGGTGAGAAATCCTAATGAATCGCACGTTCAATTCTCTTCGCGTTTAAGTGCGACTTTCGATTACTATTGCCAGATAAGGGAAGTTGATAATTTTAAGAAATTGTGTGAGCTTGTAGTTTCGGACAGATTGTATGAAACATTAGATTTTAAAACTAGGGAACACATTAGTATTCGGGATGGTACAAAATTTTTTAAGCCTAATGAATTAGAGAGAGAATGTGATTTATATTATTCATCTAGAGGAAAGTCTTTAGCCGAGGTCAATAATACGCGAGTGGATAATAAAGTAAACAAAAGGTCTAGCTTTAACAAAAACTATACTAAAAAAACACAATATAATTTTAAGGAATCACTGAGTAACCCTGTCGAGTGAATTTCCGAAAGAATCTGTTATGTTTGTGGTGATAAAGGGGAATCATTTCATTTCGCGCGAAATTTTCCTAAACGTTTTGAAAAAAGTGGAAATCCATATAATAAACGAGAAAAGTAAATCGGATAGTACGGCCAAGAACGAGCTAGAATATATTGATTTATTCGTGGATGGGAAAAAATAAAATGTTTAAAGGATTCGGGATGTGAGCTGATTGTTTTGGCAGCTGTAGATCAAAGTGAGGTGGATTTAACGCACGTAGTTGAAAAAAAATTGCATAATACTATTTCTGGTTTGATTAAAGAGTACACACTGCAGAAAAAGCCACGTGGCACAGATTTAAAAATGAATATCGTATTAAAAGATGACATACCTGTTTCTCAACGATCCAGGAGAATTCCTTTTGCAGAACAAAAAATTGTCGATAAACAGATAGATGAATGGTTAAGGGATGGGATTATTAAACCTTCCTGTTCGGACTATTCTTCGCCTATCGTTTTGTGTAAAAAACGGGATGGAACTTCGCGGTTATGCGTGGATTTCAGGAAGTTAAATAAGAAAGTAGTCAAAGATTCATTCCCAATGGCTCAAGTGGAGGAAGTTTTAGATCATTTGGGTGAAGCAAAGGTCTTCTCGACGTTAGACTTGAAAAGCAGTTTTTTTCATGTTCCCGTGCAGGAACAATGCACGAAATATTTGCCTTTTATTACTCATGCTGGTTTATACGAATTTTTGTAAGCTCCTTTTGGTTTGCCAACCTCCCCAAGTGTATTTCAGAGATTCATTTACAATGTGTTTAGGGAATTAATGCGGGATAACACTGTTGTTGTGTATATGGATGACTTTATTATACCGGCACGTACTGAAGAAGAGGGTTTAGAGAAGTTGAAATGCGTTTTAGGGGTAGCCAAGGAGTACGGTTTGGAAATTAATTTTAAAAAATGTCAGTTTTTAAAAAGAAAAATATAATTTCTGGGGTATATGATTAAAGATGGTACAATTCGTCCCTCCCCTGATAAAACTTTCGCGGTTCAAAATTTTCCAGAGCCCAAAACCTTAAAGCAAATTCAGAGCTTCTTGGGTCTGACGGGGTACTTCAGAAAATTTATTGCCAACTACTCTAAGATTGCCAAACCCTTGAGTGACCTCCTTCGTGACGGGGTAGAATTCAAATTCGGAATTGAACAAAATGAAGCATTTAACAGACTGAAGGAACTTTTGTCGACAAGCCCTATTCTTCACATTTTCAAACAAGGAGCCCCACTAGAATTGCATACGGACGCAAGCAGCCATGGCTTCGGCGCCGTGTTGCTCCATAAATCTGGTGATGGACAATTACACCCCATACACTTCATGAGCAAAAAAAAGACCCCCCAACAAGAAAAGCTATGCAGTTATGAGCTTGAAGTTTTAGCTATAGTACAAGCTCTATAAAATTCAGGAACTATCTTCTGGGGTCCAAATCAAAATTATTACGGACTGTGATGCTTTTCAGAAGACTATGTTAAAAAAAGACCTAACTCCCAAGGTGGCGAGATGGGCTTTACTTCTTGAAGAGTTTGAATACGAAGTCGTTCACAGAACTGGACAGCAAATGAAGCACATGAAGTGGAAATGAAGCAGCAAATGAAGTGGAAAAAGTACGAGAGCATGAAGGTTCCGGTTGCACCTGCACAGCAGCGGACCACATGAAGTCCTGGACTGTTCCAGCTTAAAACTGTGCAGATTCTGAACACTCCATTTTATTTTATTTTTTTTTTTACTTTGTATTGTTATTTTTCAGAGACTTTCAAGATCCATAGTTTGATGTTGACTGTCGTTTTCGAGGCCGAAAACGGGAGTCAGGGTGCCGAATGTGGGAACGAGTTAATTTTAGCCTCTACAGGGTCCTTACACCACTTCCTGTTTGAAGACGAAATACGAGAGTTGGAAGTACGCTCTCGCGGAGGAGAGATCGCTTTGCTCGAGTAGGAGCTAAGAAACCTAATTTCATATATATAATTCTATATATATACAGGGCTAGATTTCAGGCGGAACGTGCCGGAACGGCGTTCCGGTACCTCTCTTTAGGTATCTCTCTTTATCAATAATTTGGAATCCCCCCCCACACCCCGGAAGGTTACCATTCCGGCACCTCTATTTCTAGAAATCTAGCACTGTATATA
>OU015496.1:72205740-72210740 GCA_907164885.2 Dolomedes plantarius
TTATGAATAACAAACATGCTCCCTGCAATATTTTATGGAGAAAGGTAATTCAGTTATGTTATACAATTATAAAAAAAAACTGCAATTGCCCATTACTCATTAATAACAAATACCCTAACTTCTCACAAGCACACTTCTTTATTTGATGTTGAAAAACGAGTAACTTCACAAACTATGATTACTATTGTAAGAGGGTAAGGAATATTAGGAACTACAATATATTTCCTTTCATTTGACTCATAGCAGATCATATATCCTCGCATCAGAAAGCAAGATTATAAGTAATTCTAGATCTTCTGCCCAAATGCATTTAAAATTTATACTTGATAGGTATATAATACATTTTAGATTTAAAAAAATAAATTTATCTACTACTTTTCCATCTAGGCAATTTTAAAATAGTGAAACATAGCTCAAGGCATATATTTAACTCTCTAAGACAAATGTACCAATTTTAGAATAAACTGATATTTAACAAATATATAAAATATATAAAATATTTTCAAGGAAGGCTAAAATTACGTTTCAAATAGCAGGTCACTTCAAATTCTCATAAGCGCGAAACGCTACATATTTCTAAGGGAAAAATATAGAATTGAAGAATTGGGTGGTTTGTTATACGTACCATATCTTCCATCTATCTTTATACATTTTAATAAACTTTATATAATGCTGGAATTTTATAGTGTTTTATTCATCTGCTCTGAAGAAATGCCTTCCTCTTAAGTATATTGCAGATGTCATAAATTGCAGCAGTGAAAATTGCAGCAGTGTAATAAAGTTTACTGTAGAAAAAAACATTTCTGGGTAATTTTTTGTCAGCAAATTATATTTGATTACATCCTAGCAAAAATAATAATATTTTCACAATATTTAGCTATTTATAGCATTATAAAATTATTGTTAAATGTCAATGAATTACATTCGAAATTTAGATGTGATTTTGTATTGTTTTTTCAAAAAATATTTTTTTGAATATTTCAAAAATTGTTTCAAAAACTGGATGTAAATATAGGTAAGGTTTTCAAAATGAGCTGATAGCTAAAAAAATATATTATACATACTTTTGTAACTGTAAAAGCATTTCCATCGTTTTATTTTAATGTTTCATAAACTGAAATACAATAGATCAGAGAAAGTACTCTGATGTGCTTCTATGAGGTCAATGGGTGGGGAAGGTATGATCCCCCAGATGTCGCCCCCGGAACCAAAATACTCAACCCGAAACCAATAAGGACCTGGTCTCTAACTTCAAGCTAGGGGGGATTAGAAAAAAACAAGTACTCTGATTCATCTGCTAACTGTGCATTGCAAAATATTAAAGAAAATAAATTCAACAACCATACCATTTTCTTAAGTTTAAATGAAAAATTATGATTTAATATCTCCCAATTATCTACAAATTTTCATCTTTATCAAATTTCATATTCGTTTTGCACAGGAAAATAAATTTTCTTAACATAATCAGCAAATATGAGTACTCAATTTGCATCCATTCAAAATCAAAATGATTTGATTAAAATCTTTGAATAGAAATTAAATTATTAAGTTATTTTAAGGCAGATTTTTTTTCAAAATATATGAAATATTTAATTTTAGCTTCGGTTCGCATTCATCCGGTATAGATAAATAAAGATTTTGAAACTAAAAGAGTCGTAATTTTAAGGTAACCATATAATGAATAGAAAGTTATGAAGATAGGTAAATTTCTCTCGCTTTAATACCACTTTATCTTTTACCAAGATTTTTTTCGGCTTCAAAAAATAAAAAATTATTCTTGTGAGTTATTTTGACACTGACGTCACAATAACTCACGTTTGCTCTCATGACAAACCGAAAGCCTGAACGCATTAAGTTTGCGTTTCAGATCCATAAAATACTGCAGTAGTTTATAATAAGCTGGGATAATTAACATCAAATCTTTGGATGGGTTAGAGCAAGTGACTGATATATATTCATTAAGCCAACTCTGTAACTTCCGATGCCACGGGGAATTGCCTTTAAGTGCATCTTTGCAATTAAGATTTCTGCAAATCTATCACACTCTGGCGGCATGTCGTTCAAAATTCTAGCCTTTTTGGCAGTTGGTAGTACAGTAATTACGATAAGGTTTCATTCTAATGAATTTCAGTTTACCTGAATTAAGAAAGGTCAGCAGTAAAAATAAATTCAGACATACAGAAAAAATACCATAAATGAAATTATTTTTATACAAAAAATGTGCGGAAAAGGAAAGGTTTAAATTCCAGCTATGGAGTCCAAAATTATAAAACCTGCTGCTGCTTTAATTGCCATAATGCCCCAAGCAAGCTCGGCTGTAGTGCTTACCTATGAAATTTAAGCTAGGTAACAATTTTCTACTACTTCTGTATCTTTTGAATTCTCAGTAAGACGCTTCGGTTCGCATTTCCATGGTACTGAAAAAATAATTTGAGTTCAAAATTTAATTACAGTGGAATTTCCTTGGGTTTTTTTTAATTTGAACAATTTTAGACGACTATGTGATATTCTAATTTGCTTAAAATTACTGAAGTTAATACAGCGATATTTCTACATGCTAAGCATTATACAGTTTTTTAATTAGGCTTTGTTGGTAAGTTATTGGGTAACAGGAACTATGCACATTTAGAAGACAGTTTAACAAAGACTCTCCAAAGAAAAATTCTTCTTTTATGCTTCATGACAGACGATATACAGGTAGGAACAGATTAAGTCTTATACTATATATATATATATATATATATATATATATATATATTCCTAATGCGGATGCACTTGTCGTAAGACATTAGTCTTACGACATTCCGGATGCACTTGTCGTAAGACATTAGTCTTTTGTTATTCACCACGAAGTGTTGCTGGATACTTTATTCTGGAAGCACCATTTAGGTGAGCCAGCATTGCTTCCTATGAGGGGACAGCATGATAACGACCAAGCCTTATTCGGAATTTGAATCCCAGCCCAGCGTGGAAGCTCACGGCGCCAACCACTATACCATGTGGGCGCCTGTCTTGTGATATAACAGAGGGAATTTTAATCAAATCACCGAACTACCACTTCGTAAACTATTATACAGTGAATCAGAATGAAAGTTACTTGTTGAAAGTGGCTGGTAGTTTTGAGACAGAAGCCGCTGTTGTTTAGCGAATTGGGGAGAAATAAAACATACCCTACTAAATTGTAAAAAAAATAATATATAAATATGCGGTAACCCAGTTGGCAAATGCAGCGAGCCAGTGATCTGAACGTCATTGCATAGATGCCCGCGATGACTAATCCACTGCTGTTACACTAATGGCGGCTGGTACACGAAAAATCTGTCGTGGCTACAATGTCCTCCAAGTTCTCAAATTTACATTTGGAGGTCCGGGGTCCAATGTACCGGTCTCGTTACTTCACTGTGTTCTAAATTACGGGACAGGCTTGTAGAGGGTGGTGCTGGCCACCTATACGGTGTCCCCTTAAATGAATGGCCAGCAGTTTCGCGGTGTACCTACAGGCGAATGTCTAGCAACTAGAATGTCCGCGTCCCCCCCCCCAAAAAAAAAAGAAAAAAATAAAGAAAAGAAAAACACAATTGCAAAAATGTGTAGCTGGAGGAACGTTTAGAGCAACTTGTGGATAAAAGATACAAATGATGTGGTTAAAAATATGATTAAGATGCGTATAAAACCTCCGTTGAAAACTTAAATGTAGGAGAAACTGAAAATTTAAAAAAATTATAATTTGCGTCCGATATATGTATATTTAATGGGGATATCTACATCTTGATACTTACAGAATCGCAAATATTGGTTATCTACTTCTGTAGGTATACATGTGAAAAAATATAAAACTGTAGTTTTTCAGGAAATGTTAAGCTAAATGATATTACATCAATATAATTCTATATTGATCTTGAAGACAATGTACTGCTTTAATGTATCTTAAGGTGGCTGCCTACGTTGAAAATGCCATTTTTTGACTATTTTGATCAATTTAAATTTTTGCAAGAATCTTGTAATTCAATCTTATCTCTTTTCAAAGCAGTTTTCATTTTCATTCTACGTCAATTAGAAACATAGTTATAGCTATTTTAAAAAACATCGTCAAATGCAAAATTTAAGTGACAAACAACTTTAAATGCGTCCATTTTTTGACCATTTTGGTCAATTTTATTTTTTGCAAGAATCTTGTAATTCAATCTTTTCTCTTTTCAAAACAGCTTAGATTTTCATTCTACAACAATTAGAAGCAGAGTTATAGCTATTTTAAAAAACATCGTCTAATACAAAATTGAAGTGACAAACAACTTTAAAGGCGTTTTTCTCAGAATTATGTTTTTTAGCACAAATCTCTACCGTTATCATGATATTTCAGATAATAATAAATATAATTTGATACAATTTTCAGGAAATGTTTTAGATGCTATTGTTAATGAAATGACGTACAATAATTGATGTATAATAAATAGTTTTTTTTGTTTGAAGCTGTTTTTATAAGGAAAGGAATGGCGAATTGGGGAAAATTTTCATATTGGAACATAAAATTGTCTGTATTATTTTTGCATTTTAAAATATCTCTTAGATTGTAGGTCATTTTGAAGATAACTGTTATATGTATCATGTGTAAGAAGGAAATTAAAATAGTAGCATTAGAATTTTGTTCAGAGTGATAAGCGTTTTAGCTAAATTTCATTAAAAATTACTTTAAATTGACCAATTTATAAAAAAGTATTGTAGTTACAGGAAAGTTTTTTTTTATTTTTTAATTTTAAATGCTGTTTTACCATAAAAGACCAAAAAATCCATAAAAAAATTTTTTTTTTTAAAAATTGGCTCCGAACGTAGGCAGTCACCTTAAGAATTTAAAAAGCGAAATTCCTTTATTTTGTAACAAACATAAAAAAATGACCAACAACAAGCAGTTTGTCAGAGGCTAAAAAATATTTTAACGAAATAAATTTCAACAAATGAATGACTGAAACTACACTAAATATACATTGTTTCAAAAATTATAA
>OU015496.1:72215740-72240440 GCA_907164885.2 Dolomedes plantarius
AACATTGCGCGGTATACCTATCATACCCATCTCTTTGTACAAGTGGCAGTTGATCCTCTTATCTGCGGCAACAGCTGTACTTAGTGACATTAATTCCGTGGTCTCTGGATTTTGAACATGCTACATTGTATTGGAAGGAGGAATTAAATGACAGCCTTTAATAATAAATTAAAGTTTTGGAGTGGAAAAAGTGGGGTTTTGCGGAGACAGCCGAAATACGCCAATTTTCAAATAGCGCTTCAGCCCAAACGGTCCGTCGGAGAAAAAAAACCTAAATAGTTTAATTTGTAGGAAATTTTATGTGCTTTCATTTTTAATAATTGGGGGTTATATACGAAAAGTTGATAGTTTCCGAGTTATAAGCGAAAAACCGCCCAAAACAGAAAATTTTTAACTTTTTTACCTTTTCTTCAATGTTGCGTCACGAAATTTTGTTAACAAACCTCAGATTCGGATTCAGCACCCCAAAAAACATATAAAATGGAAGAAATCAAAACTACCCCAAAATTTTCCCTCTAGGGCCCCTTTTGAGCACAAATTGACTGGACTACTAATCTTGGAGGCACTTTCTCCTCTATCGTCCTTTGGGGACAAAACTCTCCTATGGGGTATTTATTGTTCTCCAACCCTTTCAATATTCTTAGCCTCAGGAACAGTCTCTACCTAAACGCGCCTGATACTACAATAGTCAATGAAAAAAAATGTTCATTTTGAAAAGTTTCTATCAAGGCCCTGATCAATCCATAAAGATATATTTTTGTGACATTAGCGTCGCTATTCTGACCAATTCGGATTTGGTTTCTCAAGAGTATGAAAATGAGATTGAGTTTGAAATATCGTAACAGAGAACACTAGGAAGATTTGATCACAATTTTAAATCACAATAAAAGAGATTAACATGTTTTCGTAAAAAGAATTTCACATTTTTGTAAGTATAAAGACGACATTTTCAGAAAATGGTTGAATACTGTGATATTTTTAAAGAAAATTTTAGATAATGAGTTAGCGAATCTAAAATTTTATTGCAAAAGGTGGGAAAAAGAATTTATTTCGAAGTGTTAAATTTTTAATTACATGCACAAAAACGTACTGATCAATACACAAAAAAAACTCCATTGTACTCCAAATAAGAAAAATATTATATCCAGTTTTGTTCTTGTGTTTAATTCACTTACTTTATGCATTTATAAAAAAATTGCACAATTTGTTAATTATTTTTAATACAATTTTTAACAAGAGAGTAAATTTTTCATATAATGTTTACTCAAAATTATGAAATACTTATTTAATCTTCTTAAGCTAACTTTCCATAGTAAAATTAATTCTTATTAATTAATTTTAACGTTGTTAAAAGTTCAGAAATTGAAAATTTTCTTACTTCTCACATCTTTTAAAAGATTACTACTTTATCAGGGATATTTTAACCAAACAATGAAGTGGAAAGTCAAACTATAATTAAGCTGTATTATACTGATCAGAATATGTATGAGATATTTGGGAGATATAGGGATATCGTGGCATGTTAAAGGACTATAATATTCAGCTCACAAATCCAGTTGGCGAGAGTTCTAGACCATTCTCGAGAGAGATTAGCTGTTTTTTAAAGGCTAAAAGATAACTCAATAAAAAATGTAAGAAAAAGTTTGAGTCCTTATATGTTATAAAATCATTTTCTACTGAAAAGAAATTCACTTTATTCTCCTAATAAAATATTCAGTATTAAAAAATGTTATACTAATTATACCTGCATTCAATTCCTTCCATTGTGGTCAGAATCGATGGAGATATGTACGTTATCTCAAGATGTCGTACCTTGGGGTGCTTGGTCAAAACTGAGGTGGCACCAGAGGCTAATATTGACTCACCTCTATGGTTCTCTCAGTTATAGAATAGTGAAGAATTTCCTCGGTATATTTTGAAGATGTCACAGGGCAAAGTGCTTTCGCACACACACACACAGACATATATATATATATATATATTCGATACATTTTAATGATTCGGTTTGAGATAAAGATTAATTTATAGTGGAATACGAAAATTTTATAAATTGCAACTGAGTTTCTCACTGACGGGTTTCTCTGATATGTCATAATTCCCACCTCTGACTTTCATCGGCTCACTGACTTTGGCACCCATTCATTACATCCAACGAGTAGTTCCTGAGATTCGAATGACTTTCCTACCGGTACGTTTCAAGTGACGTGTCTTAACGAAGAGAGGTGGTATTTACTTTCGTCACTGTGCATTTCCCGATATGACTTTCGATGGACGGAAAATCCATGAGCACCCATAAATCTAGAAAACCTAAACATCAGAAAATACTCTACAGATGTTATATTACAGTCGTTTGTACTGTTATATGAACACAGTTAAATGCAAATGTTATGCTATATATTCACACACACACACACACACAGATATATATATATATATATATATATATATATATATATATATATATATATATATATATATATATATATATATATATATATATATATATATATATATATATATATATATATGTATATATATATATATATAATTATTATACGTTCCTAGCATCATTAGTACTGAAACTTGACCCGCTACAGACTTTGCTTCCCTGGGTTCAAATAGTAAACTGGTTTAAAATCGAAGACTTCAAAATATTTTATATTAAATGTCGTTTTTTTTCATATATTAAGTTAATATAGCAAAAATGCTGGCATTTAAGGGGACAAGGTATCTTCAACCTCGATTTTTTAAAATTTTCATATTTTAACTCTATGCATTGAATCGAAATAACTAATATTCTTTCTTACTACTTTGAAGATCCTTAGAATTCAAACTAAGGATTTTTTGGCAGAATAATGTCTTTCAATAAAATTTTTTTTAAATGACAGACTTTTTCAAATCTCTCTATGGGTAATCCATATCATTTAGAAACCTTAAATTTTTTAATGTACATTTACGATACATATACATTATCTACCAATAAGTATTTCGATACCCATGAAAATGATGATATCTTCGGCCGTCATTTCTGCCACGCCCTTCGTCGTTAAATATCGTGTAGGAAAAAGCATTGACATAAGTCGCATTTAAGATGCCACGAAGTGCAGAGTTATCGGATTTTGAGAAAAGTGTAATCGCCGGATATCACAGAAATGGCCGATCCTTAAGGGACATATCTAGCGAAATGAATGATGCAAAATCGACAGTGTCTTATGTGATTAAAATGGGGAAGGTGAGAGGTGATTGTCGGAATGTGTCCCGAGTCGGCTCACCCATGAAACTGGGGGATAGAGACCGACGTATGTTGTCCAGAGAAATTCGGAAAATTCACATCCAGCTGAGGGCCCACATCCACATACTCCAGGAGTTTCAACAGGATCCGAGAATGTTATTTAGGTAAATACCATCTGTAAGGAAGCACATTTGCTTGGTTTTCATGCTGCCGCTCATAAGCCTTTGATCGCAAAGTCCAACCGCGCTGCTCAGTTAATGTGTTGCAAAGCACGTCGAAAGGGGACCGTATATCAGCGGAAACGGGTTCTCTGAAGCTACGAGTCAAGGATAACCCTCTACCGTTCGAAGGACAGGGTCTGGGACTGGCGACTGCCTGAAGAACGCGTCCTGCTAAAATGAATTGTGCCCACCGTAAAATTTGGTGGAGGTGGAATTATGGTCTGGGGGTGTTTCTCCTGGTATGGGCTGGGATTCTTGGTCCCAATTCATGATAAGCTCAAATCCGACATCTACGGCATTATTTGGATGTCAGTGTGCTTGCTACCTTGTGGTCATTTTACGGATTGGACCCATGTTACTCCTAGGACGACAACGCCAGCTGTCATGTTGCGATGTCCACCATGGATTGATATGATATCAATGGGGTAAAACCGAATGGACTGGTCTGTCCAAAGACCAAAACTAAACCCTACTGAGAACCTCTGGGACGAGTTGGATCGCCGAATTAATGGGTTCAACAACCTTCCAATATAGGTGAAGGAACCTACATGTCTTCTCCAAGACAAGTGGAAGAAAATACCACTAGCCGTAATACAAGGATATGTGGACATCATGCCCCGAAGGGTTGAGCCTGTATTCGACTCTCATGGAGGCTCTACAAACTACTGAATATGAAAAAATTTTGTTTTTCTTTTCTATCACATGTGACCAAATACTTATTGATAGATAGTGTAGAAATATAATTCTACATTGAATTTTTTTTTGAATGAATCAATAGCTAGAAATAGCTTTTTCACAATCGTCCTGCTATTTGTTTATGTTTTCCATTCTTTTATGGTTTATAGAAAATCAATTATGGTTTTAAAGAACTGTGTACAGTTTTGTGACATAATGGAAACACTCGAATTAACAATCCCGAGAAATTTTGAAGAAATCTGACGAACATGAATGCTCACGGAGCATTTTGAAAAATCCATGAATTTTTGCAGAACTTTTTTAAACACAACTCTTATTCTTCTATAAAATACTTATTTGTAAAATCTTAGAGTACTCAATATAGTAAAAATGAATAAAAATTACTCTCATTATCTCTCTCTCTCTCTCTCTCTCTCTCTCTCTATATATATATATATATATATATATATATATATATATATATATAAATACATTTATTTATTTATTTTGTATATGAGGATACTTATGGACATACCCATGAACTTGTCTATAGAAAGACAAAACTGTACGACGAAGGAAAATTTCATTAAATCCTTGGAATATATTTTTTAATACACCCCTTTGAAATATAATTTTCTGAGAAAGATTGTTTACTGACCCAGTCACAGACATTTCCCGCTGAAAAGGAAGTAGAGAAAAGCTTCCTTTTATTTCATCGCTTCTGAGAAATATTCTTCTACCGCTTCCGTTGTCAACAAAGTATTTTCGCAGATATGTCCATTACAATCCTGGCAATTGAAATCGCCAGAAATATCTAGATTTAATCCCAATTTGAAACCAAGTGCTAAAGAAATTGGTTTCCTTTTTATTTGCTAAAAGAGGCTTAAACTCGCGATTTGAGTTATGAAATACTTTGTAAGTACTACTTTACTTATTATCATGAGCTTCATATTTAATGTCATAGTTGTAAATAATTAATAATTCATGAAAGACGTGCATTTATAATGCATCACATCAGACAGATATTGCAGTTGAAATCGCGAAATCTAAGTAGATTTTAATATTATTTTTAAACAGTGGTTAAAGAAAGGCCTCTTATTTTTAAAATAAACATATTAAATTACGATTTTAGTTATGTAATGCTTTGTAGGTACTCTTTTATTATATGTGACGTATTTTTTGTTGAACTTGTAATTAATGCAAATCATGAAAGTTTAATGTATTTAAATGCATAGCATATATTTAATGAATAATTAATAGAAATAGAACGTTTAAATTATTTTACGGAAGATTAAATCGATAGTGTGGTACATTCGAAAGGAATAAATACAAGCAGAAATCTCACAAAATGTAAATTATATAGTTGGATTTCATTTTACAATATTTGTTTACATTTAAACTCTTGCAATTTAATGTTTTTATAATTACTCTGTGTAGGCGAATGCATTATTTTAAGAAGGTGATTTCAATTTATTTAAACTTTTTTATATTACTGTATGCCGAATTTATTTATTTACATTTTACCTTTATTTTGAAATTCTTTTGGAAAAATGCATTTAAATACCACGTTTATGTTATAAGTATGAACTCATATTATTTTAGTTGTAATAAGTACTATTTTTGTAGAAAGAAATCCTTAATATGTATACCATACATTTTCTGACTAAATTGCCTTTACATATTTAAAGGCAATTGAAATTATGTTATAACATGGGGCATTTTTATCTTTTTTCTATCTGGTAGAACTTTTTTAGTTAAGATATATCCACAACAAAAAATGTGGATTGCAACATTGATTCAATTAATGCAAATTATCTAAGAATCAAATCTAATTATTAATGTAATCTTTGTAATGAGTTTTTTCGATGACGAAAAAAAATTACGTAATGTGACAGTATTGCCTTTTTTAAACCTATCAAATGCCACAGTATTTGCCAATATTTAATTCATTTATGAACAAAACGCATTTATCATGGAATGTCAGTAGACCAGAATTTCGATTTTTCTTTAAATGTGTATGATTGTATATGGAATATGAAATTTTCGAATCTTTGCAATTTGTTCATTTTTGTAATTTGTAATTTATCATTTCAAGTTTATTTACTTAACGTTATTTACCTATCTATTGCTTTTAGTATCTAGTTAATTTTTGAGAAGTCTAAAGAATTCTTTTGCTTCATACAATTTTCAAAGAAATATTCGTGATTTTATCAAAATTTCATTTATTACATGTCTGTTCCGAGTCCAAAAAGGAGAATGAGAAATTTATATAATACCTCAGTTATGCAGTATTATATGAAATTTCCTTTTATTTATTCATTTGAAAATCTAATTATGATATTACTATAATTCTTTGAAAACTATTTGCAATTATTAAATCGCTGAATTCTCTACATTTGAAATGTCATATTTGCTCTTCTTTTTTTAATAATTAAATATCAAATTTAAATAGAACTAGCCGCTGCACGACCAGCATGGCCGCTTTTAGTTTTATATTTTCTTTTGCGAAACAACTCAACTGAAAGTAACATATGTAAGGAATGTTACCATTAACTGTCATCATAAATATACGTTGTTAAGGCGTATTCTCCATAAGGCAGATTCTAAAACACCGTGATTAAAAAATGTGAATTTCTATTACGTAAGACTGAGAAATCCAACACTGATGATTTTATAAATTACATCCCTCTCTCTATGTACTGTTTTTCAAAATTAAGATAGCTAAACTTCATCATTACATCAAATAATAAATTATTGGGAAATAATTTTTCACTGAAAAAATTAGTAAATATTCAGCAAGTACTAAAATATTGTGTAGATTACATCACTCTCTGTATATACTATTGTTCACAATTCAGATATCTACACTTAATCATATCAAATAATAAATTGTTCGAAAAATTTCGTCACTTATAAAATGGAGTAAAATTTCAGCAAATGCTGAAAAAAGTGTAGAAAATTAACTATTACTGGTTATTGGTTGCTATGTCGGCGACGGTTAAGGCCTAACCTCGCGATCATTTATGCTCTCTTTTAATGAATTATATCTTCTTCGCTTTATTTCTTGAAACTGTTCCCAATTTTCACTTGATCGTGCAGCTTGCTTTTGAGCATTCCCGATTTCAGTGCGTAAATCCATTTCGCACAAGCAGTTGCAAATTGCGGACGGCCGCTAATGTTTACACCTGGTAGTTGCAGACGTTGCCATTCGGAGTATAGAAATATTGTCGATTTTTGTGCCGCATACCTACGAGTTTTATATATATAGATTGATGCTTGTTATTTTTATGCAGTATGAATTATTTTCAGTGACGCAGTTATTAAATTTTAAAATTCCCGAAATTTACAGATTTTGGGAAAGTTATCAGAGAATTAAGACCAAATATATTTAATAGTTGTTTTGTGCCAGATATTTTAATTATCAAGTAACACTGATCTTGTAAAGTTATTTCAGCACCAATTAGTATGAATTTAAGGTGAGATAAATACACTTTTTTTTATCTGTCTTACATCGGCTATTTATACTTACGCAATAGAATTTACTATGATAAAGTCATAAAAGTTCTTTCGTGTTTGATTGTTTTATTATCAGCGTGGGCAAAATTTTAATCCCTCGCATTTTTTTTTTCGAGAGTACGAAAGTTTTATGGCAGAAATGCCTGTAGCGTAGGTGTTATTTTATTAAAGCCTCACAACTCAAACTTTTAAACTCATTGTTTACTTTTAAAATTGTTCAGGTTTTTACATTTTTAGTAGTTCATACAAGCAAAATTAGCTAGTTTGAAAAAGTCACAGTAAGAACTTCCATTTTAAAAGAAAAAATGTGTTTAATATGAGGACAAGAGTTATGAAATATGATATTTATAATAGAAGCAATGTATCGACTTCATTAATTTTGTTCAACATAAGATATTTCTTTTTAAAACTTACGAAATATATCGAAAAATGATCAGGGTTTAATCTGGTGACTTAATGCTGCGGTGAGCGAACTTATTTCTAACACCACCCACTTTTTTTTTTCTTTTTAATAGAAAAATCACGCGACCCCGAGGAAAATTTTTTTGACTAAAGCAAAATAAAAATACGAAAATATTAACAATAAAAAAAAAGAAATAAGCAAACTTTGACAGACTATTTTAAAAATCCAGATTTGAAAACCTAGTCTAAAACAGGTATGTACATGAAAATGAAAGCAATGGAAGTATAACCTTTTGATGGTGGCGTATTTATTGTAAGACTGTTTGACACCTAATTTAACAATATTATAATACATATATTTTAACATACAAAAAATGTAGATAAAAACATTAAAAATGTGTAATAAATAGAAAATTTAAAGCATATGTTTTATTGAATAATTCAATAGGATATAAATTTACTTCAGACTATCCAGGAACCCTCCCATTTTTTAACGACACCCATGTGGGTCGCGACTCACAGTTTCCGTACAAATGACATAATGGATAGCAAAACATGTCAAAAGCTAAGAAGATCATGGACCTGAGGTAGCGTATTGGAAGCGCATCAGATTTTGGCTCCGATGTGCTCGGTCCAAATCCTTACAAGTGCCATTGAATACCTCCATGTCTAGGCCGAATTTGGGCTAGTTAAATCCGAATTTAAGATCTCTGGAGTTTTTAATTTAACGGTTCTGTCTAGTATCTAAATGCATTTTTTATATTTGTCAATAGAGAGTAATAAATTTCAAATTCCAAATAACTGCGATAATTCTTTGTTTAGAAATTTTGACCTGATCCACAGTTGGCGTAACGTGTGTTCCTTATGAAAATCTATGAAGGATAAATGTATCCCAATTTCGCAATCCTACGCAAATCAGTTCCGTAGAGTTGAATTTATTTTCAAGTTCATCAAACCATGCATTTCAGGATTATTGTGACAAAATACCATGTTTATACTTCATGAGAAATCATTCTGTTGGACTTCCTACTACATATTATCTACCAACCATGTCATCCCGTTGCATTTTCCAGGATCCTGAATGCAAATCTCATTCGTAAATTTACGCACCACTAGAAACTTTATGTTTCATTTGACTTTCTGAAATTACAATAGCGAAAGCTGCCTTGCAGTGAAAGGATTAACACAGAAAATTTCAATTTGAGTAATACTTAATTTAGAAAGGCTATTTCGGGTATTTAGTAAAGGTTAGGATGAGAAAAGGTTATTTTAAACCCTGATAAGTCATTGAAATAATAATTAGATAACTGAAATGTTCTAAGAATTATTTTTATTAAGTTAGGTTTAATCCGCAGTGTTTGCTGCACTTATTATAATGATGAATACATAAGAACTATTCGCAATTGGAAAAAAAGTAGAACTAAAGAAATTAACCAGTCAATTTTGTTTTCGAAATTATAGATCAATCAGTACATTGATAAGTCATGCAAATTTTATTAGTTTATTAATATCCCAATATTATAATAACTGTGTAAATTGATAATTTACTATACATGGTTCCCACCTATATCCGTTACACCCCCCTTAACTTCTAAACGGTGACAGCTTAGGCCATATAGTTGGTGTTTATGCATAGTAAAAATGCTATGCGCTACTCGATGAGACAACTTACAACGCCATTTATTGGCACATTTTGGAATTGGCGTTTTTATCTCAAAAACGGTCCGAGATAGGGGAAAAACGTCAATTACAAAGTTGTTCAGCATCATCGATTTAGCAAGAAAATACACCTTGTGCACATTAATACTTAAAACAGAATGCAGAAAATAAACATTTGTTTGGTCACGATTTCGAAAACTGTCATGTGATTAAGGAGTGGAAGAAACTCAGACACTTTCCTATCTTCAGGATCATTTATTTATGTTGCTGAAAATGCTCTCCATTAGCCACTATACACATTTGCACTCTGGACTGGATTTCTCGCTGCCACACGAAGTATCATGACGCCATAGTACTGAAAATCACGACCAAACAAATGTTCATATACATAAAAGACATTCAAACATTTGAATATAGTACTGAAAGTAAAGTTTAAATGATCCATTTCTATATTTGTTTATATCTCAAGTTTCTGTATTTCTACCCAATCTTTAAAAGTCGTTTTTCTGAAAACTATACTTTTATTAGAAAAAAACTCTACTTTTAAAACGCTGTATCTCTATCATTTTCTAACCTATCGAGCGGATTTTTTGATACACTGCCCAACGTCTGCCGAATAAGATGCACTCAAAAGCTGGAAATCGATTTCCCGACTTAAAGTGCCTTTTCCTTGGTTGCATCACATATATATTTAATTAGGGGACTTATATTTTACGACCATCGGAATGTAAGTGACATCATTTTTATGAAAACGTGCCTTTCTTAATATAAAATGAGATTTAACTTTCACGGTGATGTAATTAAAATTTTTTTATGGTGGTAGTGGGGCATACAATCAAGATAAGTACAGGGATTTTATTTTTCTCCTCTACGGGATTTTTAGCTCTTTAGTCAATGTTCCTCTCTCCCTTTCAAGAGAGGAAACCGATGCTACTTTACGAAATGCTCTTAGTTCTTGTATTCCCTTTAATTTCTCAAAGGTTTTTAGTCAACTTTTAAGATGTGTGAAGCCTCTCTCATGCACTTTAAAATCTATTTTTTTCTACCTATTGTAAGACTAGGTAAGAATAAAATTACTGAAAAAGAATTTTAATATCGCTATTTTTGACGTGAAATTTCTTTTCAATTTTGACGGGCGCAATTTTCAATAAAAGAAATTGTTTCAATCTGCACCAACCAGCATCAGTGATGATCGCCGATGTTGGCAGCACTAGCCTAATATGTTGTTAATTCTTGTAATATTTGTAAATATTTGTTTTAATATTTTGTTAATAATCTTTTGTTAATATTTTGTTAATTTTTTGCAACTGCGATTGTAGCGACATCTGCATTTCATAAGGTTCTGCTAGAAGTTACACTTGTAGTAGAACAAAAAACCTACTGCAACTTCACCTCAATTATTCTATTTTTCTTTTTCTGTGAACTGTGAAAGGTTTGAGCGACGTCTGACAAGACATAATATTCTACGTTATTCAGTTGTGTAGTGAATATTATTCCTTCTCAAACGTGTTTGTATATGTAAGTCAAATCACAATTTATAATCTTGATTATTATTGTGTTTTTCCTTTATCCAACGTTGATTCATTCCATATACAAATATATCAGTACTAGAAGGTAACCCGTCATTTTGACGTCATAATGGAAAAAGTATATGAAATTTTAAAAATATCCCGAATTATCTAACAATATTGCATTTAATCCCCACCTTGAAAAAGCAAACCCTTTCATTATTTTTTATTTATTTAGTTTTTCATGCGATTGGAGAAGTAGACTGCCATCCAACCCGTCATTTTGACGTCATAATACTAATAACGACGTCATAATGGAAAAAGTATATGAAAGTTAAAAAATATCCCGAATTATCTAACAATATTGCATTTAATCCACACCTTGTAAAAGCAAACCCTTTCATTATTTTTTATTTATTTAGTTTTTCCTCCAGTTTTTTACAGCTTACTACGCTTAATACTTGAGCTACTTGATTCATTCACATTCAAGTTCGTTTACTTTCAGAATTCATCGCAAAAGTAAACAGATTTTTAAAAACTGTTAAATATACAGCTAAAAGCATCCAATTTTTTTTAGTTCTGAATGTTTTAGAGAAAATTAGGCTGAACAAACGTGATTTGATGGACAAGATATTAGTTTTTAGGTAAGAAAAAATTCTGATCCACATCTGAAATTGAAATTAAGCCTAACCGGCTGTTTGTTTACTGAGGGCTTCAATTGAAATATGAGTACAGCCCGGAAGTGTTATACAGTGACAACGGCTATTATATATATAATTCTACATTTATCAGTAACCATTTGGCTGACATACTATTTATATTCATTACCGTGAATCAACTTGTTAAATGCCAGTCGCAAAATTTTGCCGGACGTTGGCTGGATGACTAAGACGCTGGCTTTCGGTACCGGAGTCTGTGGGTTCGAATCCATTTATTGACAAGGATATTTGTAGGAGTCGGCTTTAACACTTGCGGGGGTAACAACCTGCACGGCGCAGAATTTTTCCCGATTTTTTTATCCTAAAGAATTTTGAAAAGAATTCCAATTAAAGGTTGCAAAATGTTTTTATTTCTTTAAACTAATAACAGATGGCAGTACTAACCACTTTTCTGAGCATTGAACTGGAATACATTGAATGCAAGTGAAAAAAAAGACTAGATTTAGGCGTTTGTACTGCGCAAACAGCACACCTCAAACGGTTAAGCTGTTGGTCCCGGTATAATTAGCCCTCGTGAAAAAAAAATCAGTAATGCTCTGAACCAAACCAGTCACAAAATTAATTGATTGTCATGGTTCATCCTTTCTGTGAGATATATTTCTATTCCTAATATGTTATGCTTATGTAATGTGAATTTTAATCCTTATCAAATTGCTTGCGATCAAAAAATGTTCCTAGTCATTTCTCAGTCAGAAAGTCTGTATAATTAATTCTTAAAACCAAATAAAGTCCGCTAAGTCCCTACATTTCAACACAATCTTTCACAAATGAAAATATGTTGTACCGATAAACAGCTTTATTCTCTTTTCCGTTCTAAAATACGCTCTTGTACATTTTCTTTTTTAAAACCCTATAATACAATTTTCTGCATTTTAATTTGAAGGATTTCTAGAGAATGAAGAGTAATAAAATTCTGAATTGCCGGCGTTTTGGGGAAAGCTCGAATTTTTTTACCTTTTCACTATAGGGTCTGCCAGGGTTGTCAAAAGTTGAAAATATGTATATAAAGATGAGTTTTCCTAAACAAAAGAGAACGGTGTATGGGAATATAAAATTTCTTACCATCCATCAATATTCTTTTACATTTTCATAAATTTACATTAAGAGCACCAAGTGTGATCGACACCCGCTTATGTTAAAAATCTAACCACCACTTTAAAAGCAAAGCTTAACTTCGCCTTGAAAATTGAGTTGCCATAAGCAATGTTTGATAGAAACATTTTTAAATGACTTCGCAGAATAAAAAACGAAATAAAAAAGTATTGAAAAAATCAACTAAGAAAAATACAGGACAAATTTTTCTACTCTTTAAAAGAGATATTCCGGCAACCCTAGGCTTCAGGTAAAACAAGTCCATTCTGAATTGAAAATTCGGCATCTCGTTTCGTCGACGGAGATGGAAGGTTTTTCATTAAAGTGAGTAAAAGCATGACGGGATTTGAATAACTATATGATGTTAAACTGAGTAAATCAAAGCAATATTTCCTCTGTGCAAGACATATTTCACTCAAGCAGACGCTTGCGAATAAGAAAGGGAGAGTTGGTATAAAATATTTGTATAACTATGATTTTCAGAAGTAGGAAGTATATAAAGAGATCTTATATTAACCCCTTCCTACTCGCTCCCGTCAAAATTACGGGGTGAGGTTTCACCTTCTATTTCTCGAGCCCGTGATATTTCCGGGCTGGAGTGTACAAAAGTAAAGCACTAAAAAGTTTTAAACAATCCATTTCATTTACCCTGAAAATTTTTTATTTCTTATTTAACATACCAGATGACAGCACCAAACTATTTATTGCATATTGTTTTTTTTTTTTTTAACTAGATGTGGCAGATCAACAAATAAATGGAATCCTCCTGACAAATAGGCACTTTTTAACTGTTTTCTTGAAAATTGTACGATCGTTAAGGGGGTTAAGAGAAAGTATAAGAAAACAAAAAAAAGAACAGTACGTGGAAACATGAGAACGTAATATTCACTCCAACCCATCAACAATAAGGTAAATTTTTCATATAAACGATAAAACAATTTGTGAGAAAAGGACCTTTTGATTTCGGTATAATTCCTTTTTAAAATAAAATAAAACATTCATAAATATAAAAAGCAGCAATTTTGAATTCCTAATACTAACAGCTAATAGTAATAATTATGTAATTAAAAAAATTCACAATAAGGTTTTCTCAAATACATATCTCTCAGTCTGATATTTGTTTTAGCAAAAAACCTATGATAACAAGATGTTGCCACTTTTTATTTCATTATGAAATTGTTTACGTGTTACTTTTTATATTTATATGTTACTGATAATATGGATTTAATACTTTCTCTACTTCATAATGGATTTCTATCCTTTGTCCATTGTGCCTCAATCCTCAAAAATATTCTTCCTACATTTCCATTAGGTTTCGGTATAAAAAAACCATGCTAACAAATTTTGCTGCATAAAATAAGATTAGACTAAATGTAACTGAGAAAAAATAGGACAAAAAGAGAAAAAGGTCTGAATAAAAAAAGAGAGAGTGAACAAAATGGTCGGGACAAAAATAGAGGACATGTTCTCTTTAACAAAAATATTCTGGCAACCAGACGTATGACTTTGCTACCGGTTTTAATCTATAATATTCAGAAACTACCTCTTTAAGCAGTCACTTTAATGTTTTTGGCGGATTCTATGAGTTAACATAGTCTCATTTACGTGGATAATACCAACAAACACAGACGGAGAAATATTAATTTTTTTTCAAATTTCCGTTAAATACTAACAATAAACAACAGCATGTTAGTTAAAACTACTGTAATGCCATGCAAATGTGACTGATACATCCCATAGAATTTAAATCCAAATGATACACTGATATTTGGAACAGGGAAAATATCTTGTTTTATATGTTCAAATAAACAGAGACAGATTTTTCTATTCTCAGATAAATAACACGTCTCAATACATTTTCATCCTGTATAATACATACTGCTCCACTTGCACACATATAGTCTTACAAAGATATCTCATGTACAAGGTAAAATAAGCGATCTTGAAGGACTGTTTTAGAGCGTTATAATATTTTTCCTCCATCAGGATAGCGTAACAAACAGGGAGAAGTCGAAATAATAACAATATCATGATTTTAACAAGATATATATATATATATATATATATATATATATATATATCTTGTGGGGAGAGGCGCAGTGGCCCGGTTGGCAAAGGCAGCTAGCCAATGATCTGAACGTCCATGGTTCGATGTCGGTCGATGATAAATCCACTGTCGTGTACACTAACAGCGGCTGGTGCACGAAAAGCCTCTCGGGACTGCGATGTCCTCCAAAGTTCTAATATTTACTTCTGGAGGTGAGGGGTCAAGTGTTTCAGGTCTCGTCACTTTACTCGGTTCAAAATTACGAGACCGGTTCTTTGGGGGGCGAAGCTGATCGACCTATATGGTACCCCCATAATAAGGCAGCAATACCGTGGTGATAACAGGCGGATGTCTAAGGACAAGGCCTCTGCATTGGAAAAAATTATTTCTTGCTCTAGGTCTAGAATATTTTCGAAACAAGATAGTGTGTGTGAGATCTATTATGTTTCCTTATATATAGTACATATATATATATATATATATATATATATATATATATATATATATATATATATATATATATATATATATATATATACTAGCTGAAGTACCCGGCGTTGCCCGGAATTTTAAGAAGGTTTGTTAACCAAAATCAATTTAAAAACTTAACACAGTATAAATTACATAGCCAAAAAAAAAGCATGTGAAATGTTATATATATCTCAGTATTTTGGTAAATGCAGTCTTTCATCATTGTACCACTAAAAGCTGTAAAGTAAAAATGTCAAATTGTGGAATGTTTGTTAACCAAAATCAATTTAAAAACTTAACACAGTATAAATTACATAGCAAAAAAAAAAAAGCATGTGAAATGTTATGCATACCACAGTATTTTGGTAGATGCAGTCTTTCATCATTGTACCACTAAAAGCTGTAAAGTAAAAATATCAAATTGTGGAATGTTTGCTAACCTAAATCAATTTAAAATCTAAACAATTTAGCAAGATTTAACCTTCAATCTTTGGAGCAAAAGAAGCTGATAAGTAAAACTTAAAATATACATACATTTATAATAAACCACTAAAAGCTGAAAAGGAAAAATGTCAAATTGTGTTTTGGAAAGTAAAGCTGAAAAGTAAAAATGTAAATTTGTCGAATGTTTGTTAACCAAAATCAATTTAAAAACTAAACACAGTATAAATAACATAGAAAAATAAGTAAGTGAAATGTTATACACCCAAATAATTAAAAAAATAATCCAATATAAAAATATATAAATTTATAATTAACTCCTTAGAATTCATCTATATTTAACCTTTCATCTTTGGAGCAAAAGAAGCTGAAAAGTAAAACATAAAATATATACATTTATAATAAACCACTAAAAGCTGAAAAGGAAAAAAATGTCAAATTGTCTCTTGGAAAGTTAAGAGTTTTAAAAAGTAAAGCTGAAAAGTAAAAATGTCATTTTGTCGAATGTTTGTTAAACAAAATTGATTAAAAAAGTATACACAGCATAAATAACATTTAAAAAAAAACTTGTGAAATGTTATACACATCTCAGAATTTTAGTAGATTCAGCCTTTCATTTTTCAAGTTTAAATTAAAAATGTCAAATTGTCTAATGTTTGTTAACAAAAATTAATTTGAAAACTAAACACAGTATAAATAACATAGATTTAATAACAGTATAAATATCATAAAATATATACATTTATAATAAATCACTAAAAGCTTAAAAGTAAAAATGTCTAATTGTCCATATAAATACCTCCATAAATGCAGGATTCTGTAGCCAAAAAAATATATAAATAAAGTATTAAAGTATTGGTTAAAGGCACGGACTGATGAAAAAATTAACAGAAATCTGCAATTTGGGCAACACGCACCATAAATGCAAGATTCTGTACAGTAATAGAAACATCCTGTCCTTATTAAACTCCATATAAATCTCTGTTCAATTAAACTGATCCAAATATTATCTCAAGTACCTTCATAAACTATGTTTCTCGTTTCTTGATTCGGGGTTCAATATGAATGTTTGTTAACAAAAGTCAACTTAAAAACTAAACACAGTATAAATAACATAGGAAAAAACATGTGAAATGTTATACACATCTCAGAATTTAGATAGATTCAGCCTTTCATCACTAAAAGCTGAAAAGTAAAAATGTCAAATTGTCTTTTGCCTTGTGAACTCTGCATGAAAAATTAAACACAGTATAAATAACATATTATAAAAAAGGGATGGGAAATGTCATACACATCAATACTAAAAAACAACGAATAGATTTTGGTTCTAATTTGACCCTTAGTGTGCTTCACTCTTGAAAATAGTTGTTCACAGATGTACGTGTTTCCAAACGTTCATGACCAGAATAACGCTTAACTATGCAGTGAAGGATATTTATATCTGGGCAGGTATGATTCATGAGTACAACAAAGAGACTCGATTGAATTTCTCTTTAAGTTAGATGTCAGATTGCAACTCTATGCATTCCATTTGACAATTTGCTAGCATTATATCTATATCGACTGTAAATAGAGTAGAAAACATGCAAAAAAAAATTGTTTATTTTCCCCAAAGTCCTCAAATCAATTTTAAATTATTGTACTAAATCGGAAAGTAGGGCTGCGTATTTTGTAACATTTTTAGAATTCTGCTTGGTCTGCGTCTCGAAACGCAAAAAAATTTTTAACATTTAATTTGGCTTGCCATAATTTCAACTTCATGGATTTTGCTCTGAAGTAAAATCCATGAACTGACGGGTGTTTAAGTCATTTAAATGGGCATTCAGATCTATCAAAATCTGCTAAATCTGCAAGCCAGTTATCATAAAGTTCTGGCACAGATTACTTTTCAATGTCATAAACAATTTGATATCATCAAGTAGGCTATAAAACCTTTTTAATATTTTCTCCACTGAGCTACCTTATTTCTTAAAAGTATTGCCATATTCAGCATCCAAGCTTTTAAGAAATTCCTGAAACTGGCTATGAATCAATCCCCAATCCTTCATAAAATTCACCATTTTGAAGATGATTTGCATAACATGGTCCATTTTTTTTCTTTTCCGCATTACTTTTTATATCAAGGCAGGCTATTAATTTTTTTTTTCGCTTTGAGTTCTCTCACTAACACTTGCTTTGGGCCGTATGCGGCCTGCGGGCTGGACACCCCTGTATTAAAATATAGGTAAAAGACCCTGACAAACGTAAAAATTAATAAAAATCTGCAATTAGGGCTCCACACACCATAAATGCAAGAATCTGTAGCAATAAACATCTCCATAATTAATATCTGCATAATAAATGTCTCCATAAATGCAAGATTTTGTAGCAAAAATATTAAAGTATATCTAGAAGGCATTGACAAACAAAAAAATTAATAGAAATCTGCAATTAAGAGTTCCATGCACCATAAATGCAAGATTCTTTAGAAAAGAAAAAAAATAAAGTATAGGTAGAAGCCACTGACAAACGTAAAAATTAATAGAAATCTGCAATTAGGGCTCCACGCACCATAAATGCAAGATCAGTTGTTTTCAAACAACTAATATAGCCAATATATATATATATAAATATGGTAAGCAAAGTTTTTCAGTTTGTTTATTCTATTCTCTGCTTTTTTGAGGGGAAGATGCATTAATTTTAAATGTATTCAACTTGAATTTAAGTAAATGAAAAGTGAAACTAATAATATAAAAAATTAGACTATATTTAGTTACATTAAAATGAAATATGTTAATCATTTGACAATATTAAACCAGTTAGGTATATTATAATGTAAAAAAATAGTTATTACATATTAATATTATTTCCAGGAGGGTGGATATTGTTCAGAGTTCAAGACATTTACTGCAAAAAGCTATAGTACCAATAATGCATAACGAAATCTATAAGTTGGACACATTTCTAAAGAATTGGAACCATGAGGAGAATCTAACTTAAAAGGATTCGAATGTAAACATATTAATATTTTGAAAAATATATTTCCTTTGAAGCATTCAGCTTTTAACATATTTTTTTAACAAAAAGGACTAAAATAATACAAAAAATATATTTTTATTTTACGGGGCAAAACATATATCTATCTATATAAATAAAGCAAATTGTCTATGTACGTATGTAACGTATACAAATCTACATTTCTTGACGAATCTGGTTGAAACTTGGTATACTTATGTTTTGAAGCCTTAAGATAATTCTAAGATAAGTTTGGAAGCTTTAAAATAATTCTAAATAAATACAGCTTTTAAATAATATTTCATCTCCAGACGATGGAATCAATTATTCATAAGAACTGCGCATGCGCACCCACTATATGTTAATTCTAGATGTCCAAGGTAAGTGAACGCATGGATTTGTTATTTCGTAGTTATTTAAAGTTAATTTTCTAATATTACTCCTTCAGTTTTCTTTTTTTCATTAATCCTTTTCTACTGGGTTAATTCCCAATATACTGTTAAAACTGTGGAATATTTCTGTGATAGTCCATACTGTTTTCACTTTTGTTTGTTTTTGTATTGCTAAGGAAACTGTGTTATAATTGGAGAAAATTTTCATATTAAAAATCGGAGAAAATTTTCATATTAGAACATAAAATTGCGTGTATTATTTTTGCATTTTAAAATTTTCTCTTAGATTGTAGGCCATTTTGAAGATAACTGTCATATGTATCATGTGTGCGAAGAAAATTAAAATATTAGCATTAGGATTTTGTGAACAGTGATAGGCGTTTTAGCTAAATTTCAGATTAATATTCTGCGTTTGGAGTCAATTTTTCAAAAAAAGAAAATTTTAAAAAGATTTTCTTGGTCTTTTATGGTAAAATAGCACTACTTTATTTTAATATTCTTTCTCGGGGAAAATTTTCATATTAGAACATAAAATTGCATGTAGTATTTTTGCATTTTAAAATTTTGTCTTAGATTGTAGGCCATTTTGAAGATAACTGTCATATGTATCATGTGTGAGAAGGAAATTAAAATATTAGCATTAGGATTTTGTGGAGAGTGATAGGCGTTTTAGCTAAATTTCAATAAAAATTACTTCAAATTGACCAATTTATAAAAAAAGTATGCTATTTACTGGTAAGTTTTTGTTCCTTTTTTTAATTTTTAAGTTCTATTTCACCATAAAGCACCAAAAAAACCTTTAAAAAACCATTTTTTAAAACAAACAAATGGAATAGCTAAACACTATTTTTAGTTAAGATATACTAATTTTTAAGCTTTTAACAGTACATCGTGAATTGTAAAATTAAGAAGAATATAAAATACAGTATACTAAACATTCTGAAGTACAAACACAATATGTAAAATACCTAATAACCAAATTTCAGAAAGTAAATAATCGCAAGTCACATAGGGGTTTCAACAGTAAAGAGTTGAACGGTAATCCGTATATTGAAAATTAGCCAAGTAAAAAGGATTAATGAAAATAAAATAAAGGAGTGATGTAAGAAAAATTAACTTTAAATAACACCAACAACTACTAATTAACAATATTCAATGCGTTTATTTACCTTGTAACTCCAGCTGCGCATGTTTTTATGAATGATTGATTCCAACAGCTTGAGATGAAATATTATTTAAAAACTGTATTTATATATAAGCACTTTAAAGCTTCCAAACTTATATTAGAATTATCTCCAGGCTTCAAAACATAAGTATACGAAGTTTCAATTAGATTCGTCAAGAAATGTAGATTTGTATACGTTACATACATACATACATACATAGAGACACTCTGCTTTATTTATATAGATATAAGGTTTGGGCCGAATATATTAAAATTTATATTTGATACTTCAAAGTTTTGTTATATGTGTATGTACGTATGTACTGATTTACATTTGTATAATGTTATTTCTCTAAAGCTGCAAAATATAACTTGCTGAGACATGCAAAGAAATATTTACCTTCTATTGCATTAATATTTAATATAAGGATACAAATACGTATGATACTTAAAGATTCCTGAGCCCCAACATGTAGTGCATCATATGCGAAACTAAAGATATTAAAAATATGTAGAATAATAGCATATATATCAAAGTAAATACGATTGAAACATCCAATGTAAATTTCGTGGAAAATATTCCGCTACATGGTAGATTCCTTCGTTTCCTGAGAACATAACATATTCTCTTGTATGTTTTAAGTAAAAAGCGAGGGATTTCCTGTATTCGAAAACTTCTGATTCCTTATTCTGTGTACTCAACAAGCATTAGCTCACATCATTTCAATGCATGGAAATAAATCCTAATATAAATTCAGCATGTGTATACTGAAATCAGTGAAAGGGTGAATAGAGTTTTATGAAAAAAAAATCTCCGAGTCTTTGTTCGAATGAATGCATAATGCAATAATGAAATCTTAGAAAATAAGAGAATCTCCATTCATTCCCGTTACGCTTTGTAAAATATTTGAGGTATGGTACAGTTCTAATATTTCCACCGTGTTTCTAAAAACTTGCAATAAAAATTGTGCAATTAAATTTAAAAGATTTTGTTTTTAAAGCAAATATTTCTTATGTTAATAGAGATGACGGAGCATGTTTTAATTATTTATTTATGGCTTACAGCAGATGAAGTGAAATGTAAACAATCGCAAGATCAGACCTAACGAACGTGCCTGATTCGATCCATGTTTATGGTTTTTTAAAATTGCAAGGGTGTTTCCTTTAATTGAAATAATCTAATTATTTTAACAGACACTGTCAAGGCGAGTATAACATAGCGAACGTAGATTGACGAACAATTAGGACAAAATTTCAACACACAAATTGGGCGTTTGGTTTGATGTCCGGCCAACCGTCCACGTGAAGAAACCTAAACCTTCTGCAGCCGTTCGTACATTTTCGGGTAGAGAATTGGTATAACTGAATGAGTTCTAACGACAGAGAATGACTACAATCCATGAAATATTGAGAGCTCATTTTCCGATTTAAAAAAAATAAATTAAGTTTCCTACTCGATATGAAATTCAAAGGAAAAAGGAAAAAAGATAGATGCTGATAGGTAAACAATGGGCTCTGTGATATATAGCGAACAACGATGAACAAATGTGGCAAACATCCTTGGATATACCATCTAATGAATGAACCTTGGCATTAGCAAAAAAAAATGCGCGCGCGTTGATATTATACGTGTACATAGTCAACGGCCATACCCTAATGATAACACCGGTTCTCGTCCCGATCACCGAAGTCCAGCAGCATCGGGAGCGGTCACCAATTGGGAGGGTGACCACCTGGGAACACCGCGTGCTGTTGGCATCTGTAGGGCCGTGGCAGCCTTGTGGTACAGCGCGCTGGTTTTCGGGTGCTGAGGGTGCTCGGATCGAATTCTGGTGAAGCGCCACTAAATGCCTCCGTTTGTGTCGTCCCTTCGTAGGGGGCAATGCTGGTCCCCCTATATGGTGTCCCGATAATTAAATGGCCAGCAAAACTGCGGTGAATTATAGGCGAATGTCTTCGCGACAATGTGCGAATGTCTTCGCGACAAGTATATATATATATATATATATATATATATATTATACATTAGCTAACAACCTCGGTCGTTACCCTTTGTTCGCCTATGTTTGCTGTATGCATACGCACTATATTAGCTACATTTTTCTCTTACTTTCAGTAAAACTTTCTTGAATAGTAAAAAATTATACGGATATCTTTTAATGGATATAGTTATCAGAAACTTGTAACTCTTATTTATCTAATCAGGAAATGCTATAACAGCGTAAATACATTGCTAATGAAACTGCCATATATTAAAGTCTAATTCCATAGCATTTTTCAACATGTTGATAAAATATTTTAGTAATTCAAGAAGTTCGGGCTGCAGGCTTGACATTAATGCATTTAACATCTGATCCTACAATTATTTACGTTAAAACATAATGATTGCGAGTATTTATGAAAGGTTCATTAGTTGCATTATGTATAACATATAGCCATACGCATATTTGTTGATAAATTGATATCTAGTTCATAATAATATCACTCTGAATTTAATGTATCATTCTATATCCTGAATGCTACATAATTTTTGCAAACTAATATTTGATAATTATTCATGTTTAAAGAAGCAATAACTTGTTTCCGAGGATACCCATATGAATTTAACACTCCCTACTTCATTCTCATACGAGCGTTACAGTTCCTTCTGTAACGTTAGTCACTACGCTACTTTCAATCACATATTACACTTCCAGCAATAAAATAAAATTTCTATATTTGTTATAGTTGTAATTTATAATTCCTGATATGATATTTAATGGTGCAATCGTATATTGCAGTACCTTGTGTAAGATCATACACTCACTACATTATATATGTATCACTTTTTACGGGTATATACACACAGTCAGTGTAAGGTATACACAAGATTCGATTCACAAGAATCGAACTTTTGAGTGAATGAATTAAAGAAGCTGCTTGAGATATGCTAATACCAGCATACGCGCTTAGTATAAATACCATGCAGCGACATTAATAAAAAAGGTTGCTAGGGTTGAAAGAAGGTTGTTAAAGTTGATAGATACGCGAGAGGAGCTACGAGGGTATGCAGCTCCGGTACTATCCTGTTCTAGTGCTTAGGGGGAACCAAAGTTTACGTGGCAGAATTGCTGATTGACTTACTGTTCGTGAGTATTGAAAAATATATTGTTCTTGAAAGCTGTATTTATATATCTGTACAAGTAGTACGTATGAGTCTTGTTGTTAAAAGCAAAGCCTACATGTGCAAGAATATTCAATAAACATTGTTTCATGTAAATTGTGTTTGTATCAAATTCATTTAGAGTGCCACTTCAAATTAATATACACCCAAGTCTGGGTAGAAGTGAGCATATTTACTCTATACAGTCACTACGGTTATAGCAATCCTATATCACACGTTCCTGGAGGAACATTCCCAATAGGTGATACACCTGCTTGAGATACCATCTCAGAAGAGAATACTTTTTAAAGTACATACTCAATCCTACTACACACAAACAGTCACTACAGTACTTGCTATCCTGTATTACACTTCCTGTATCCATATTCACAACAGGTAGTACACCTGCTTGAGATGTCATCTTATAATGGAACTCTTTTAACGAACATATTCAACCTTAATACACACAATCAGTCACTACAGTAGTTACAACTGTATATTAAACTTCCTGCAACACCATTTCCACTAGGTGACACAACTGCTTGAAATGTCATCTCATAAGAGGATACCTTTGACGAAAACATTCAACCCTATCGCTCTTACCAGACATTTGAAGTTTTCTTGTTTTGGCATGACGTAGTGGATGTGGTCGAAAGTAGATCTACTCAAAGAAAGAATATTAGGATGGATAATGCTATAAAAAATTCGACATCTATGAGAATTTTACGAAAACAATCAACCTTACTGCTGTCATAAACAGTCGAAGATTTCGTGACTTAGCATGACCCAGTAGGTGAGTGTGTTAACGGTGATTTTACGCCACAAGTGACAAAAGTAAAATTTTATCCTAATTTTTATATGTGACTAGCTGAAAACCCGCACTTCGCTACGGAGAACATACAACAGTCAATGTATGCAATTAATGCCAGAAATTTGTATAAATATATTTATATATATTTATATATATATATATATATATATATATATATATATATATATATATATATATATATATATATATATA